>JAUIMM010000141.1:4290000-4305000 GCA_031769625.1 Taudactylus pleione | reverse complement strand
CTCCCATTCCACTGCCCTTATATTCAATTATGACTTCCTTATTAGTCTCTGCTGTTAATATTCACAGCCTTATTCTACCAGGTTCACTATCTCTTTAATAAGCAGTCACCTCTGTCAACTATGCTAATAAATCTTATCCGTGATTCACATTTTTAATCTGATGTTCACACAAATTCATCACTTTAAGTATATTAGTGTGGGGACAGCTGTATTGCTGAATAGTATTAAGCGTCTGCCATCTCTTAGGTAATTAACAAGTCCCATACATAATTACCACGTCTACTCTTATAGGCAGTATAATTCTGCCCAAACTATATACTATCCTGATGAGAATAATCTCTCTTATGTAATTCGTTCTATGTAGTGAAGTGTGATCACCCTGCTAACCTCCACTGTTATAACCGCCGGAGTTGCTCTGCTGGGACCGGCATTCCTCTATTATACAGCCACTCATTTAGCTATGCGCCCCGCAGTTAGCACAACACATCGGCGGTTAATGTCACAGTTAATTTCACAGAGGTTCTGTTTGCGTTTAACGTGGAAACATACACATTGATTTAAATTAACAGAGCACGCTATGTATCGCGTGTCTGTACATTCCTAACGCGCGTTTCGCCCATCGGCTTAGTCATAGGAGCAACCCGTTCTCAGGGCTGCCTGGGGCTATATCCTGATCTCCCCCCAATCACCATAGAGTTCTCTGATTGACATCCCTTGTAACCAATGGGTACCTCCTATAAGTATTCTCCTCAGTTATTTAGTACTTTATATCAAACTTAAGATATAAACAAAGTATTATAATATAAATATACTGTCTGGTTGTATCTTAATTTAATTGGGATGCAAACACTCACATTGATATGTAAATAAATTAACTGGATCAAGTAACTATAATATAATCACTTATATAAATAAAAAATAATAATGAATAGATGGCAATAATATCTAAAACCACCAATACATAAATTCATTTATAAAATCATTATCTTAATTCTAAATCCAAATTGAAACTAATAAAGTGCTAATTATTATTTCTACATCTTATATTAATAAAAAATAATAATGAATAGATGGCAATAATATCTAAAACTACCAGTACATAAATTAATTTATAAAATCATTATCTTAATTCTAAATCCAAATTGAAACTAATAAAGTGCTGATTATTATTTCTACATCTTGTGAGCAAGATGTAATAAGTTATGGACCTATCCATAAATAAAATTGATAAAATATAATATAATATATTATATAGTGTGATAAATTTATGTGACATAAAAAATCAAAAAAAGTGAAATAAATGTGAAATAAATTATTAATCCCAAAACTAGACTATAAATTCTCCAAGCATCTATGCCCAGTACCATATATATATAGTGTCATATAAATAATTATATAAATTATATAACATAAAAAAAAAAAAAACCCTCAAAAATTTTATTACCCTCAAGTGAGACAAAATTAATAATCCAAAATCAAAGTTGTTATCTATATACTACCGAAATATTTATTATATATAAAATATTGCCATAAACTTAAACATAATAATTAAATAAATAGAAATATATCCAGACCCATTATAGGTCTGGATATATTTCTATTTATTTAATTATTATGTTTAAGTTTATGGCAATATTTTATATATAATAAATATTTCGGTAGTATATAGATAACTTTGATTTTGGATTATTAATTTTATCTCACTTGAGGGTAATTAAATTTTTGAGGGTTTTTTTTTTTTTTTTTATGTTTTTTATGTTATATAATTATTTATATGACACTATATATATGGTACTGGGCATATATGCTTGGAGAATTTATAGTCTAGTTTTGGGATTAATAATTTATTTCACATTTATTTCACTTTTTTGTTTTTTTATGTCACATAAATTTATCACACTATATAATATATTATATTATATTTTATCAATTTTATTTATGGATAGGTCCATAACTTATTACATCTTGCTCACAAGATGTAGAAATAATAATCAGCACTTTATTAGTTTCAATTTGGATTTAGAATTAAGATAATGATTTTATAAATTAATTTATGTACTGGTGGTTTTAGATATTATTGCCATCTATTCATTATTATTTTTTATTAATATAAGATGTAGAAATAATAATTAGCACTTTATTAGTTTCAATTTGGATTTAGAATTAAGATGATTTTATAAATGAATTTATGTATTGGTGGTTTTAGATATTATTGCCATCTATTCATTATTATTTTTTATTTATATAAGTGATTATATTATAGTTACTTGATCCAGTTAATTTATTTACATATCAATTTGAGTGTTTGCATCCCAATTAAATTAAGATACAACCAGACAGTATATTTATATTATAATACTTTGTTTATATCTTAAGTTTGATATAAAGTACTAAATAACTGAGGAGAATACTTATAGGAGGTACCCATTGGTTACAAGGGATGTCAATCAGAGAACTCTATGGTGATTGGGGGGAGATCAGGATATAGCCCCAGGCAGCCCTGAGAACGGGTTGCTCCTATGACTAAGCCGATGGGCGAAACGCGCGTTAGGAATGTACAGACACGCGATGCATAGCGTGCTCTGTTAATTTAAATCAATGTGTATGTTTCCACGTTAAACGCAAACAGAACCTCTGTGAAATTAACTGTGACATTAACCGCCGATGTGTTGTGCTAACTGCGGGGCGCATAGCTAAATGAGTGGCTGTATAATAGAGGAATGCCGGTCCCAGCAGAGCAACTCCGGTGGTTATAACAGTGGAGGTTAGCAGGGTGATCACACTTCACTACATAGAACGAATTACATAAGAGAGATTATTCTCATCAGGATAGTATATAGTTTGGGCAGAATTATACTGCCTATAAGAGTAGACAGGTAATTAACAAGTCCCATACATAATTACCACAAGAGATGGCAGACGCTTAATACTATTCAGCAATACAGCTGTCCCCACACTAATATACTTAAAGTGATGAATTTGTGTGAACATCAGATTAAAAATGTGAATCACGGATAAGATTTATTAGCATAGTTGACAAAGGTGACTGCTTATTAAAGAGATAGTGAACCTGGTAGAATAAGGCTGTGAATATTAACAGCAGAGACTAATAAGGAAGTCATAATTGAATATAAGGGCAGTGGAATGGGAGAGAATATCCCTTGATAATAAAGGAATTGGTTGGGCAGAGTTACACTGCCTATGAAGTAACTATTTAGGTGATTTAACAACCTGAAAGGGATTTGATATTTGATAACTACTGCATGTGTTAAAATATGAGAGATACTGTTATGTCTCTTATTAAGAATAGGGGATTTCACAATCAAATGTGTTATTATACACTCTAAGCGCTGTTCGGCGTTAGAGTGATAACAGTAACATTGTCAGCGAGATACATATACAGTTATAACATTTACATTGTTTGCTAATAACTTACACAGCTTTATTATTCACTCTGAGTGCTATGTGGCATCAGAACATTATTTGTGACATTGCATAGTAGCTATAATTATAGCTTCAATAGTCACTCTGAGCATTATTTGGGGTCAGACTGTTAATTGTAACATTGTTAACTAGTTCTATATACATCCCAATACTTAATCTTGCAATAATGTGGATAATCCATCAAGCTCAATCTTGATGCTGCTTAGTGGCAATCTGTATCCGGATGAATAACATATGACATGTATACAGTGACATGGTACATATATCTATTCACTTAGTCTAAATGAGACCAAGGTACCACGAACTATAGGGTGGTTCACACTTGATTGACTGTCCTGATGTTCTATGTATACCATACCGATACAATTTAGTATCATAGTGGATAGGGTGTAGATCGACCCCTATATAATAAGGGATAGTGACGTGTGCAAATTAAGGTCAATCATTTTGACACATTTAGGTTTAGTGGTAAACAACACATAATTTTATATATATATATATTATATTTTCGCCTATATATTTTATAAGTATCAATAAAAGTTATATTTTAATTTATTCATATAATTTTTCTTGATGGGTCATTTATTACTGTTCTTTCAGTTAGAATAGTCCGTGTGTGCCCCGTTATAGGAATACTTTGCTCTTCTTCTGCTTATCTATTGTGATGTTTTATTCCTGGGAGCACCTCCCAATAAATATAAAGATAAGGATGTCAGATATCTAATTTATGATCTGGGAAGGACAATTATAATAATTAGTCTGTGCGGATATTTTTCTATTACCATTGAAAAGTTAACAGTGTCAGAATGTTGAAAATAGGCAGCTGGAGCGACTGCAGCAGGCATGTAATACACCGTTGGGCCACTAGGGACGATATGTCGACATTCTAACATGTTGACAGTTCATCACTGTCTACATTATGAACGTTGGCATGTGCAACGTCACATTTTGCCCATGTCGACATTCTCATGTTGATATGATGGTCGACATAACTGTGGACATATCATACCAAACCAAAATTAGTAGGGGTCATGGGTTCAATTTCAACCATAGTCCTATCTTCGTAGAGTATTCCAGTGTTTGTGCGAGTCTCCTCAGGGTGATTGGTTCCTCTGGCAACACAAGAACATAATGGTAGGCTAGTTCACTTCTGAAAAAAAATTATCCATAAAAGGTTGATTTGGATCCATTATAAAATCTAATCTAATCAATGTTGTGTTTCAGGGGCAAAATTGCACATTTGCGATCATTTAAAAATCAATATAAAAAAATTGTCTAAGTAAATGTGCGATTTTGTACCTGTAATAAAACATCGATTTAAAATCTATAAAAAAAATAAAAATCGACATATAGTTAATTTACTCCCTAGTGTGTATGTTGGGGAACATAGATTATAAGGTGCTGATGCAAATGACTAAACATTCTCTACAGAAGCACTGCATAATACATGCATGCTACATATAGAACATTATTAAAAAAATATATAGCACTACATAATATTTACTTCATAGTATTTTCCATTATTTCATGTATACATTTATGGCAAAAATATAAGAGACTAGCTCAAGTACCCAGCATTGCCCGGGTTTAAATCTTCAAGTTATTAAGTTTTCTTATGTGATGTCATCCTAATCCATCCAGTGGAAGGCCCAGAACAGGGTACCTGGGTCTAAGTTCTGCCCAGCGTACACCAACGGGAAGTCCCACTGGGACCTCAATACTCTAAGTATGTCTTCTGGGATCCAATGTTACCACTCTGTGAAGTTTCCGTCAAATTCATCCAGTGGAAGGCTCAGTACAGGCTTCCCGGGTCAAAGTTCTGCCTAGCATACACCAACGGGAGGTCCGACCAGGTCTGTAACCACCCTAAAACCTGGCCAGGATCCAAATGGGCCACCTTGAATTGGTTTCATCCCAATCGGTGCAGGGGTGTCTGAATTCATAACCCGACAGACAAACAAGACCAATGAATTTTATATATAAGATTGAACCATGCAGTACATAAGTGAATATGTATCATAACTGTTTATTGGACTCTAATGTCTAGCCGTGTTGAGCATATGAGTCACTCATTAGTGAATATATAATCACTACAACTTCTGTCAATAAAAGAACGCAGACTTTTGAATGTTTGCTGAGTGCGCATAAGATTATGCTGAGATGACAGGCAGCTCATGACTTAACTATTCTTATTTATATCGTGCCATTTACAGCGGGTAAAAAGTATTGGAAACCTGAGCAATGCAGGCGACTAGTTTCTCCATACAGGAGGCGTCTTGAAGCTGTCATTACCAACAAAGGCTTTTGTACAAAGTCTTAAATAAATTTCAGTAAGTGTGTTCAATACTTTATCCCTGTGTCATTTCACATTATTACATAGCTTAATTTATGGACATCTATGGTTTGATTTCTTTGCATGTGTGGATTGCATGGGTTGTTGTTGACATTTGGTGAAAATTTCATTACAATAGCCCCATTACAAATATATTTACTGAGAAAAATGTTGGTGTGTTCAACACTTATTTTACCCGCTGTATTGGTGCGTACACACTGAGCGATCAGGAAAGACAGTACGACATCGTAATCGTACAGTCGTTCCTGATCCCCTATAGTGCCTACACTGAACGATGTGTCGTTCAGTGTAGACACCCTCCATCATTCCTGAACATGGCCAATCTGTCATTATCGGCAGATTGGCCTACATGTTCAGGTGATGGACAATGTCGGAAACGACCAGCGGGAGCGCGCATTGCTGGTTGTTTCCGACATTATAGGGCACGATTACTGAGCAATTGCATGATTACGATGTTGTAATCGAGCAATCGCTCAGTAATATCGCACCATAAGTCTGCAGGGCCATGCAATGGGGAGTAGGGCATAATTAACAATGGTCACAAAGGAGAAAACGCAAAAACAATTACATAAACACACTGTACATTGTACAACACATAATAAGTAACAGAACAAACAGCAACCTGCAGTACGTAAGATAATAATTACACAGAGTAAATGCAGGTGGTTAGGATGCACAGGTGTGCAAGATGGGGGGGTAGGCATAAAAACAAGAGGCAGGAGTACCCTGCTCGTGAAAAAGAGACTTTAAAAAGGAGGGGCTGATGCAAGTGAAGGGAGGGTGAGCCAGTGAGGGAGGAGTTAGGAGGTGGAGACTGATGAGCAGGTGAGTTTTGAGGGAATATCTGAACCCTGAGGCTAGTAGACAGCCTGGCTGAAAATGGGAGCCATAGGTGTAGCAGAGCACATAAGACATCTTGGAGGCAGGAGTGTGGTCAGTGGGAAGGAAAGTTAGTATTTTTTGACAGGGAGGGTGGGAGGAGGTTGAAGATGTGTGCACAGTGGGGAGCAGAGAGCTCTGTAAGCAACTGAGGTGTTTGAGATGGAATCTATGAGGATAGGGAGTGTAGAGAGAAGCAGACATGGGAGGCAGAAGAGGAGTGGTAAGAGAAATCAGTATACCAGCAGCATTGAGAATGCATTGAATTGGGGAGAGGTGGATAAGATGTGGCCTGAGAGGAGGATTGTGGCAGCCGATGAGTGCAGATAAGTGTTTTGGTGGTGTCAAAGGTAAGTAAGAGTCTAATCCTGGTGATGTGACAATATAGGTAACAGGTTTGGTACAAGGACTGACTCTGGAGGAGAGTAGAGGACAGAGTTGAGTATGACAAAACCGAACTCATCATCTTTCGCCATAATAGAGTCAAGTCCAATCAATCTCGCTATCACTGTTGACAACACCATCATCTCCCCTGTCCCCAAACTTCGCTGTTTGGGTGTCACCCTTGACTCCACACTCTCCTTCACCCTCCACATTCAATCTCTGGCTAAATCCTGTCGGTTCCAGCTATGCAACATCCCTCGCATTAGGCCTTTCCTCTCCCAGAATGCTACCAAACTGATCATTTCTCGGCTTGACTACTGCAACCTTCTCCTTACTGGCCTCCCACATTGCCATCTTGCCCCCCTCCAGTCTGTTCTCAATGCTGCAGCTAGACTTATCTTCCTCTCCCACCGTTCCACTTCTGCCAAAACCTGCACTGGCTCCCATTCCCCTACAGAATCCTCTTCAAACTCCTCACCTTCACATACAAGGCCCTCTCTTACTCTACTGCTCCCTACATCTCCAACTTCATCTCCTTACACACATCCTCCCGCTCTCTCTGGTCTGCCAATGACTGTTACCTCTCCTCCACCCTGGTTACGCCATCTCATGCTCGTGCCCAAGATTTTGCCTGTGCAGCCCCCTTCCACTGGAATGAGCTTCCTCGCTCGATCAGGCTCTCCCCGACCTTGCAGAGCTTCAAATGTGCACTGAAAATACACCTGTTCACCAAAGCATACCCTTCCACCACATAACCATGTTACCAGGTCTCTGTCCCTCCCGCCTCAGCCACCTCTACCTTGCCTACTTCCTGCACTCAGGTCCTCCTCTACACACTCATGCCTCATGTCATCGGTCTGTCTCCCCTCTCCCATAGATTGTAAGCTCCTAGAAGCAGGGTCCTCCTCCCCACTGTCTCACAGCCTTCTTCTCTAGCACTTCTATGACAGCCTTCAACTTCAGAGCTGTACTGTGTATGGAGAATTGTGTTGCTAATTGTTACTTGTGTTCTGTTTATATTTTGGTTACTGTAATGTAATGTTGTGTACCCTTTACTGCATGTACGGCGCTGCGGACCACTTGTGGCGCCCTATAAATAAAATTTAATAACAATAATAATAATTACGCTCAAGCATTGGACATGGGGAACAGATGATACTGTAGCATTAATTGTGAGGGAGAGATGGGGAGGTGTGTGTGTGTGCTGGAAGGAGGGGAGATGTTTAAGCCCATTTTTACATAATGAGTTTAAGAAAGCAATAGGGCATCCAAGAGAAGATGGCAAAGACAAATGGGCATGCGACAGAGAAGGGTAGGGCAGATTTCTGTGGAGGAGTCGTCAGTATGGAGGTGGTATTGGAGGCTAGATGGTCTGATAGAAGTAGATTTTTGCAGGTGAGTCTCCACTTTGGAAATTAAATGGGTTGCAAAGTCTTAGGCAGAAAGGGGAGGAGGAGGATGTTAAAGATGGCAAAGGCAATAGGGGATAGCTAGATGGGTGAGTTGGAGAAGTTGGAGATGGCACAGAGGTGGGAAGATATCTAAAAAACGGTCACTGTAGTGGGAAGAAGAGGAAGTCCACTGTGACAGGCCAAAAAAGGCATGAAGAGAAGTCCGGTGGTAGCAGAGTCATTGGAATAGACAATAGGGATATACATGCTACCCAGGACAAGGGAGAGAAGTCCGAGTAGAACGCATTGGCCTCTTAAACTTTGGGCTTAAAAAACTTCGGGAAATGGTGGCTTTTACGAGCAGCCGCTTAGTAAATAACCCTTTCAGTGACAATATTCCAGATAGATTTTTTTAAACTATATATTCTATATTACTCACCGGCCTTATAAACTCCAATCTGAACGAGAGCAGAATTACAAAAATCCTAAGCACTAACCCACCCCCAATCCTGTGGTTCATACATAATTTGTTTCTTAATCATCTTTTCATGGCTTGTCACATCGCTGCAACATAAACATCAACATCCTGTCCATTATGGAGCGGTATGTAGAGCCCTCATAGGTCTGTTGCACATGGACACAGCTAAAGAACACCAACACATCACACATAAAAACAATCTGGCTGAACGAGACTTATCTTTCTGAACTCTGATTTTCAAGCACCCACAAAGGTCATGTTTTGAGGATTTCTTTATGTGGCACAACTAGTACACTAATTACTGCCCTAGTGAAATCAGATTTATGAATGATAAAGGAAATTCTCTGACAACTGGCAGTGTTTGAGGGATAAACTATGATACCGCTGCCACTGAGACTCATCAGGATACAATAAGAGAATATTCTGAACACCAAGGCTATAAGTACAGAAGTCGGCACACACAAGTGCGTGCATGTGGTGTGTCCTTAAGCAGCCCCAACTCCTACCTAAAGTGTTTTCTCCCCACATCTCACCCGGCTCCCAGGGAAGAGGCAGCCTCTTTTTGAATCCAAGTTGGCCGATGTGAAACGGTTGTATCCAAAAAGAGCATTTTCAAATCAACCTTGGATTCAAAAAAGTGGCTGCCTCTTCCCAAGGAGACAACAGTAGTGATACCACCTGGGCCAGGTGAGAAGCCCCAGGAGTGGGGTGGAAAGGTTTATCCTATATCCCGGGTGAGGGGGTGTATTGTTACACACCCTTTGCCCTACGACTGTGAGAACATGCCTAGTGTTGGGAATACAGTATGTAGCAACTCTTTTTGTGCCATGGTATTATTGGTAATGCCTACCTGCGCTCTGACTTATACAGTGGGGGATGTGTATTCATTCAGCAGCGGTACCTATAAGGTAACCCAAACCTTGCAGTACCCTCCTTCATTTACCATCTTTTTGTGCCATGACTACCTAACTTTTTAGGGTATAAGTGTTAGAGCTCATTACAATGAAGTCTCCACTTCTCAATGATATATGTTTAGTTTAGAAAGACTAAAAAGCACACACAAACATCTGACATCAAGTTATAGGCACAAAACAAATTAATTCACACACAATTTACTGGAATTAACGTGCACAAATGTCATTTACTTCCTAAAAGCTACTACGGCAGATCATTCACACACAATGTTGTCCTCGACTGCAGCGGTCAGATTAGGATTTAGATTAAAGCAATGTTAGAGGACACATGCAATTATAGTTAGGCCATCAGTAGGGAAAAATCATAGTTATGGTATAACATACCTTAGATAACTCATTTTCTTCGAGGTCCATAGAGTCCACAATCTACCTTGGGGTATGTAGTACAAACAATCCATTGCACCAAACAGCTCTAGCTTTGTAGCGCCCAGCATGCATCGGTCCTCCCTATATACGCTGCCCCCATTCACAGGCATTCAGTTTGTAAACAAGCCTAACGGCTAGAGACGGAAAGTGGAGAGGGAAGTACATTGCACACGAGAAACACTCAACATACGAAGAGGGAATCAGTGATACGAAAAAAACACAGAACAGATCCCAACTGAGACCAGGTGCGTCAGGGAGGGGTGCTCTGTGGACCCTATGGACCTCGAAGAAAATTAGTTATCTAAGGTATGTTATACCATAACTCTTAAAGCAGTCCCCTTAAGGGTGGGGACGAATCCGCCACCCAAAGGAAGCATCCTGGGAGGCAAAAGTATCAAATGCATAGAATTTGATAAAGCTCTGGACGGAAGACCAAGTGGCTGCCTTGCACAGCTGTTCAGTATAGGCGCCATGTCTAACCGTCCATGATGGTCCCACAGACCGAGTGGAATGTGCTGTCACCTTGTCAGGGACAGTGAAACTAGCTTGTGTATAGACTTGAGAAATAGTCATACGCAGCCAGCGATTGTTCGCTGGCCAACCTCGCTTGTGAAATCCATATAACACAAATAGCAAAAGTGATTTCCTGATAGAGTTGGTACAATCCACGTAAATACGAAGGGCTCGAACCACATCCAGGGAAGCTTCACCTGTAGACAGGTCTGAAGACTGAAAGGCCGGGACTACAATTTCCTCATTTATATGGAAACGGGAAACAACCTTTGGAAGGTAACCTGTTTAAGTATGGAGGACAGCTCTATTTTGATGAAAAATCAAATATGGAGAACGACATGACAGAGCTGCCAAGTCAAAATCTCTGCAAGCTGAAGAAATAGCGAGGAGAAAAAGCGTTTTCGCTGTCAGCAATCGCAAGTCCACCATATTCAAGGGTTCAAAGGGAGGACATTGCAGTACCCTGAGAATCGAGTATAAATCCCATGGTGCCACCGGTGGGAGAAATGGAGGTTGCAGCCGAAGAACCCCCTTTAAGAATATGTTCTAACATCCGGCAAAGGGGCAATCTTGCGCTGGAACCAAACTGTCAAAGCAGAAACTTGGACTCTCAAGGTAGCCAGGCGAAGCCCTAAGTCTAATTCAGCCTGAAGAACAGCAAGTACTCTCAATACCTTGAAAATCTTAGGGTCTTATTTTCTATGAGAACACCAAAGAAAAAATTAATGCCAAATTCTGTGATAGATGCAGACGGAAGCAGGCTTCCTTGCCCTCAGCATCGTCTGGATCACAGAGGTAGAAAAATTCTTCACCTTTAAGACGGAAGTCATTGCCAGCCGAGGTAAATCCTGGTATAGGCAGGGACCCTGCATTAGCAGATCCGGCCGTAGAGGCAGTGGAAGTGGACTGTCTATGGATAGACATGTCAGATCAGAGAACCAATGCCTCCTGGGCCAGGCAGGGGCTATTAGTATTATCCTGCTGCCTTCGTGCTTGAACTTTCTGACGACTCTTAGGAGGAGGGAGATTGGAGTAAACAGGTATGCTAACCTGAAGTCCCACCTCACCGCCAGAGCGTCCACAAAGGCGGCTGAGGGGTCCCTTGTTCTGGACCCATACCTGGTGACCTTGTGGTTGTGATGTGACGCCATGAGGTCTACGTCTGGTAATCCCCACTTGTCTACTAGGATTTGAAAGATGTCCAGATGAAGAGCCCATTCTCCGGTGTGTATGTCCTGGTGACTTAGAAAGTCCGCTTCCCAGTTGAGAACACCTGGGATGAATACTGCGGAGATTGCTGGAAGATGGCATTCGTGTGCCTCCTTGATGATTGATGTAGGCCGCTGCTGTCACGTTGTCGGATTGAACCTGGACAGACCTGCCCTGTAGGATGTCCTGCGCCAGTAACAGCGCTCTGTGCACTGCATGAAGCTCCAATATATTTATTGGTAGGTGACTTTCCTGCACCGTCCACCTTCCCTGGAAGGTGTGGTGACCTGTCACCACTCCCCATCCTCGTAGACTTGCGCCTGTGGTGAGAAGTACCCAATCCAGTAACCATAACAGGCTACCCTTGTTTAAGTGAGTCATCTCCAGCTACCAGGCGAGATGCGAATCATCTTAGACTTTAGCCAATGATACTGACCATCCCATTGAGCCAGGATCCATTGTTGCAGGGACCTGGAGTGGAACTGGGTATAGGCCGCCATGTCGAATGTGGATACCATGGAGACCAGCAACTGCATTGCCAAGTGTCCCGACAACATCTGCATGCAAATAAGATTGGCACTACAGTCTCGTGTGCGCAATCTTGTCCTCTGGTAGAAGAATCCTCTGTCCGAGAGAATCCAGCAACGCATCAAAGTGCACCATCTGCTGGGATGGAGAAAGGACATTTTCCAATTTATTATCCAGTCGTGCTCTTGTAGGCAGACAATGGTCATCTGGAGATGACATTGTAACATCTCCTGAGATTGTGCCAATATCAGGAGGTCATCCATATATGGCAGTATCCTGAATCCTTGTTGCCTGAGATGAGCAGTCATGACTGCCATTATCTTGGTAACTACCCGAGGAGCTGTGGCCAGCCCGAAGGATAGAGCCTGAAATTGGTAATGTTGCTAATCTAAC
This sequence comes from Taudactylus pleione, assembly GCA_031769625.1. Classification (NCBI taxonomy): domain Eukaryota; kingdom Metazoa; phylum Chordata; class Amphibia; order Anura; family Myobatrachidae; genus Taudactylus; species Taudactylus pleione. The sequence continues at coordinate 4,292,088 of JAUIMM010000141.1, read as the reverse complement.
ACCAATCTCAAAAATCTTTGGTGAGATTTGCGCAATCGGAACCATGCAGATATGCATCCTGTATGTCCAGGGAGACCATGAAATCCCCAGGCTCCATCGTCCTCATAAATTGACCTATGGTTTCCACATTGACCTATGGTTTTGACACATTGAAGTCCCTCAACAGGTTCATCAGATTCAGGATAGGGCGATGTGACCCATTTGGTTTTTGAATAAAAAATACATTTGAATAATAACCCTTTCTCTGTTGCGTCACAGGAACAGGGACTATGACTCCTGACTCCCGGAGGGCCCCAATAGACTCCCGGTAGGCCAAAAGCCCTGACCGGGTCTAGAGGAAGGTTTGTACTAACAAACCTCTGAGGGGGATGCCTCAGGAACATGATGGCATAACCCTGAGAAACCAGCTCTCGAACCCAGGCATCTGTAGTTGTCTGATACCAGGTCTGGGAGAACTATAAAAGCCAGCCACCAACCCTGAGACCCTCCAGGGGGAGGCCTGCCCCATCAGACAGACTTACTATCTGGCTTGGAGGCAGTAAGTTTGCTTGACCAAGATCTCTTGGGCTGACTTGTCCTGCGGGAATGACTGTGAAGAGGAGGACTGACCCTTCACCCTACTCTGTGGGCGAAAGGACTCAGCTGCCGACTGCCTAAACTTAGGGGTAGTCGCGGATGGCAATTCAGCCGACTTCGGTGTTGCCAGAGAAGTCATTATGTCATCCAGCACTGTCCCAAATAGCACCTTCCCCGCAAAAGGCAAAGATTCAAGAGCCTTTTTGGACCCTGCATCCGTCTTCCAGGTCTTAAGCCAAAGGGATCATCGGGCTGCAACCGAAGTTGCAGAGACCCACAAAGCCAAAATACATTCATCAATGACCGCTAACCCCATATACACAGCTGCTTCTCACATCTGATAGAGAAAAGACTGCTGTTCTCTGGTAGCATAAGGTATAGTACCTTTCTGAGCTGTTATCCATAGCTTTCGCTACCCAGGCTACAGCCATAGCTGGTCTGGTAATAGCTCCAGATAATGAAAACATTGATTTCAAATGATTGTCAAGTTTTTTTTATCTGAAACATCTTTTAAAGAGGATGCTGCAAAAATGGGTAACGTAGCGCTCCTAATGAACCTTGTGACATGAGAGAGTATCATTGGGGGAACTTCCTATTTGTTACACTCACCAAAGTGCAAATGGGTATCGAGAGGTTATATTCCTTGTAGCATGAAATTGCTTCCCAGGAGTACTCCATACCTCAGACATAAGATTCGTCAGTTGCTCAGATTGAGGGATATAATCTTTAGCCACCTTCTGACGCATAAAGACCACCTTGGCTGTCGTTGGGACCTCCTCTTACTCTATACTGAGAAAAAATCTAACCGCTCTCACCAGAGAGGGGAAATCCACAAGAGACTGCTATAGATGTACTGGCTTGAACAGGTAGTCTTTTACAACAGAGGATACACAATCAATCCAGGTTAACATCCTGCTCAGACAGGCCTGCCAAACAAGACACATGATCTGAGTACTGGCATATCATCCTTCTCACCTACACCTTTAGATATGACAAATGTATAAATGGTATAAGGTGTATAGCATAAATGCAATGTGACTCCCTTATCAATGAACACACACACACACACACACACACCTTTCAGAGGGATGACGAGAAACACAGTGATAGGTACAGTATAACTGACAGTTAGGAAAAAAACGGCAGTACAATACAGCAGCTAGCATTAAAGTCACATACAATGCATAAATACGTACAATTGCTATTACAAATGGTACTCTGATTCAACTAGCCCGCCCCAGAGAGGTAATGGTAGGATATAGAGTGCTGTATACCAGGGCCCAAGGGAGAGGTATACAGGGAGACAAACCAACCTCTGAGACCAACCGTTACAGCAGTACACACACAAACGCGATCTGCGAGCGTCTCACCACAAGGTGGTCAAATATCGCAAACCAGCTGCTGATCTCCGTACCGGATGTTGTGTCTGTTTTTTGTTTTGTTTTGTTTTTTTTGGGGGGGGGAGCACCTTATCTCCCCTAAGCTGCGATGTTGATGGCACGGGTACGCTGG